>JAKOGI010000259.1:762500-805569 GCA_029747015.1 Carnegiea gigantea | reverse complement strand
TATGTATGTGTATATATATATATGTATGTATACACATAAATATATATATATATATGTATATATGTATATATGTGTATACATATATGTTTTATGCCCAATGACTTTCTTATCTACACTCATACTTCGGTCTACACTGTGTCTTACAAATTTAAAACTCATTTTACCCATTTCACTGATCATGCTAATTGTATCATCTTCTTTAAGTTCTTCTTTAATTGATGAAGACCCTTCTCCCCATTCTGATCTTGTGCTCATGCCTCTTAATAATTGAGTTTAATGATAATTTTAGCATTCTCATAAATTTTTATTAGATTTTTGTTGTTGATTTTTGTGGGATTGGCAAAGCTCGATATCCATGACCTATCAATCTTTATCTCTTGAAGATCACCAAGACTAATTGAATTGCTTTCCATTATATGACTGGTTTGTTCGTAATCACTTTCTTCTTGCTCATCTTTCAGTATAATCTCAACAATTCCCTTATTTTTTAGGGCTTGGTCCAGGGCCTCTTCTTCACTAAGCCCAAAATAGTACAAACTATCCAAGGTCTCTATAAGCTTGTTAGTTTTCTTATTTTTACATTCATTTGTACAATGACCCATTTCTTTGCATGCCCAACATTTCCAATTGTTTTTCCTAGCAAGACAATATGCGGCTTTTCTAAAAAATCTTCATTTTTTAGGTCTTGGTTTGTTATAATATTTTCTTTTATATTTCTCTACGCTTTGCTTGTTAAATCTCTTTTTCTTATAAAATGTTCTTTTCTTTCTTCTGCCAGGTTCTTTTCCCCATTGATAAGGATTATCCCAATAAGTTAGAAATTGTTTCTTCATTTTCTTTTGCTTGTGCAGATCAAAACATTGATCATTGATCCATTTTCTTCTATATGAGATTCTTGAACCATGGGTATCAATGACATCTGTTTTTTCAAGTAATGCAGACTTTTCATTGATTATAGAATTGATTGGATATAGTAATTTGCCACAAAACATACAAAGATTGGTTTCATTATTCCTAATTTTATAATAATATTGACTAGATTCAGTAATATAATTCTCCAGATACCTCACATCTCATAATTCTATGTTATTAGTCTTTCTTTCCTAGTATCTTGCTTCTTATTCGGCATCACGTTTAGCTCCGATGAATTCAGTTTCGATTTCCTTACATAAGTTTTTAGACATTGTAGCTGGTGTTTACATCATTCTTAATGCATTTTTACCATCCTCATTTAGTGAACCATACTGGTAAGCGACAGTACCAGACAAGCTATGCTCGATATAGTTTAGGTAATTTCCAGCAGTCAATGTAGTATTTAAGTTTAGAATACTATTCATACCTCTTGTCTAATGCTTAAATATTTTTTTTCTATTAAGAACTCCATCGATATTTAAGATTTATCTTGTTTTGCTATTGAGGTAAGGTGTAAGACCCACCTTCTTTGTTTTCAGTTAACCTGACTGTCTTGCTTTTACGTTACAAAATCGTATTTTTATTAACCATATGAGTTAAATTAGTATCGATGTGCTTATGTGAGCGATAATTTTTATTAAAAAGAATTATTATTGCTATTATTGATTTTAAAGTTAATTCGTACTATTTGTGCCTTAAATTATATCGATAGTTTAATTTAGTCGTTATTCAATTCATTTAGTCGTTTCATGAATGCGAGTATCTTGTTAACCTTCGAATTAGTTTCGAGGCTTAATAAATCAAACCTGGACGTATTTGGGAGCAAATAATTGATGAAGGGTCATGTTATCGATTTGAGTTTAGAACAAGACATTCAAGATTGGACTAGCAATTTCAGTCGATTGAGCAATTGACCAAAACAACCAAAAAAAATGGAGTAAAAAGGGTGCTAAGCCCCTTTCTTTCATAGCTGGAAAACACAAAGGGGGGGTGTTTCTCAACCCAGTCCACGACCCCAACGCCGAGAGAGAAAGAGAGGGAGAGAGAGGAGGAGGAGGAGGGAGTCGACCAGCCAGGAGGTGCGACGGTGGCGGTGCAGCACCACCCCGGTGTACACGACGGCAGTCCAACCGCCGCAGTGACGGTCGCGAGACAAACAGTCAGAGAGAGAGAGAGGAGGGTGGTGTGATGGTGGTGACGCGCCGGCCGCTGGTGGTGGCAGCAATGTCGATCCCACCTACCGTCTGTCTCGAACGACACCACACCAGCCAGAGAAAATAGGAGGGAGAACGAGAACTCACTAAATTCGAGGAGGGGCAGCGGTGGCGAGACTTGGCGGTAGCCACCCATGCCGCGTTGGCTCGACTCGCGGGGCGACGGGGATCAAGCTCTAGTGTCAGGGCAATTGTGGACCGAGCAATTGGGGTTTCGAATTCAGCTAGGGTTTGGAACCCTCAGCCACCACCACTGCGACCCATGCGTAGGAACTCGAGGTCAGCCTGAAACTACCCAATTAGTCCAAGAGTTGGGTCCTTTAGTTTGGAATCCAGGTGGGTGTTTCTCGCCTCCTAAGTATTAGTAGTTTCGAAATGGTTTTAACCTTTAAGTTGCGATGTATGTTAAGTTTAGTTAGTTTATGCCTGAAGATGACTTCGAATCGTTAAATGTTAGTTTAGTTGATTAATACTAGAAAGTGGTTATGAATTGATATATGTTAGTTTAGGTAATACATGCTTAGAAGTAGCTTCGAAATAATATATGAATACTTCGAAACGATGTTCGATAAGTTAACTAATTCATGCTTGAATACGACTTCGAAATGAATTAAGAATGTCCATATTAATGTTTTGAATTGATACTTGTATAATTAGTTAATTAATGCCTAAATAGTAGCTTCGAAATGCTATGTGAGCATTTAGAATCACTGCTTGAATAGTGCGTTGGTTCATGCCTAATTAGTAGCTTTGAATTAACATGTTAACACTTCGAATCGATGCTCGTATAGTAGTTAATCCATGTCTTGAATCGCATTACGTTTAAATGACTTAATTAGGTTCAAATAGTAACTTCGATATAATAAACGAATGCTTTGAATCGTATTATGCTTAAATGGCTCAATTAGGCTCGAATAGTAACTTCAATATAATAAACGAATGCATTGATTCGTATTATATTTAAGTGGTTTATTTAGATTCAAATAATGACTTCGATGTAATAAACGAACGTCTAGAATCGTATTATGCTTAAGTGGCTTAATTAGGCTTGAAATGTAACTTCAAAACAATGAATGAACGCCTTGAATCGACACTTGTCTATTTAGTTGAATTATGCTTGTGAAATAGCTTTGCAAGCAACATTCGAATGACGAAATGAGCATGTTTACCCCTTAACTGCAATACATGAATGTAATCGTGTTTCATGCTTAGTTAGTTTAACTCACCTTACTAAGCGTTCGTTTCAAGTTAATGTCGTATGAAAAATATATATATATATATATATATATATATATATATATATATATATATATATATTATATATATATATATGTATATACATATATATGGTTATAACCGTTGGTTGAATTTTTCTCTTCTCTCTCTCCTGATTGTGCACCTCAGATAAGGTCTTCGCTCTGCCCCAAGTCAGAATGGTCACTAACCCAGTAGGCAGCCCTCCGGCGTCATAGTGCCCGCCGCTACCAACGCCGTCGTCACAGCTCTCACCGCTGGCAGACTGAATTTTCAAGCTTGTTGCAGTCCCCGAGGAAGACAGCTCTCGGGAGAGGTGAGCTCGTTGGTGCTTCGGTGACAGTTTTAGTGTCATTGCCATCACCGACGGCGGCGAACCGTGCCCAGTCTGGCCGGAGGAGTCATCGGCAGTGACGCAGCCCATCTTCTCAGGTTTGTTGGGGTTGTCTTGGGTCGCGGAATCATTTGAACGGCATAGGATTTTGAGGGCTCTGTGTTTGTTGTCCTGTGAGTGCTTTTAACTTCTCTAAATTGCTGTTCTATCTCCCTCTCTTTAGCTACTAAGTTGGTAATTGCCTTTGTTGGTCGAAAATTGTGCTTGGGATTTCATACTTCCATTGTGATTAGATTTATTAGCTATTTTCGATCAACTATTAGGGCGCTGATTCTTGTTTCCAGAATTTGAATGCTGTATTTAGGATTATGAATTTTGAGTTTCAGCTCCCTCCCTCTCACTCCCCTCCCCGACATCTCCTCCACTCTTGCTGAGTGCTGACTACTGGCAGTGGACACAATTGAAAGGGCAAGCCTTGGAATTGGTGAGTGCATTATTCTAGCCATTGCATTAGGAATTCTGGGCCAAGTTCTCTCGTCTCCTGGTTTTCTTTGCCTCTAGTTTGCTTTGCTTAAGTCTGGTTTGCTTTGCTTTACTCAATTCTGGTTTTGTTAAGTCTGGTTTTGTTCGAAAATTATTGACTGAATTCTTGCTTCTATCCCAACTTTGTTTTGCTTTTAGTATTCAGTGATTGGTAAATTTGAATTGATAACTAAGGTTGCAGTTGGAGGGTTTTGTAATTGGTGGCTTGCTTGTGTGTTACTTTTGTTCAATTTTGCTCGGTTCCGTAATAGTTCCTACTTGATTCCATTTTTTTCTGGAGGAATTTTGGCTATTGGTTCCAGATTGATGCCCTTGATGCATTAGATCCTGTTATTCGCTCTTTCTGGAAGAATTTTCTGGTAGAATTCTCCCGCTACATTAGCTTCTGCCTCTTTATAAGTTATTGCCCTGTTGCTTGTATTATTACCATTGATATTGACTATTTTTGCTCCTAGCAACTTTACTTGAATTTGTATGATTATTTTCTAATTTGAATTCGTTGTTGCTTTTTTTCTATTAGCTTTCCGATTATTTTTTCAATTATTATCAGTCGCATCTAGTTGTATTTTGCACTACTATTTTGCGTGGTATCTGATTGGTCTTTGTGTAAGTATCGTAGCAACTGTTTTTGAGCACGGTGTTTTACTAGTATTGGTACTATTGTTTGTGGTATTAGTTTAAATCACTATTGTGTGTTTTAGTAGTATTTTAAAATTTTATTTTTTAGTCAAGTAGATTTACGTTTGTTTAGTGGGTTCTCTTCCCTAGTAGTTTTCTAAGCTTGTGGGGGCAATGTAGTAGCTTCAGCCTGTCCTCCGGGCGGTAATGGGGTTAGGAGGGGTGTAGGGTTTCGGACGGTACGCCTAGTGTCTTGGAATATTAGGTCTCTTACGGGTAAGTTGATAGAATTAGCTAAGTCTTTGCATAGGTGTAGGATTAGCATAGCTTGTGTTCAAGAGATGAAGTGGGTGGATGCTTGTAACACCCCTAGCCCCTCCGGCCAGAAGCATTACATTTTCTTAACTTTCTACCTAAATTCTAGAACAAAACGGACAGAGCTTCCCCTAAAAACTGACCGTTTCCAGGCTATAAGCCTTACAACAAATCCCGGCAATTACACGGAAGCGTAAAACATTTAAAAGCAGCTCATCGGCCACACGCCGGAGTTCACAACTCAACGAGCCACTCGCTCGGAGCACACTAACCAGATTAATTCAAGAATAAAAAGAAAGGGAAGATACAACTCAACGGTTCACACAACCAGAGTATTGGGGTTTACATCCCAAAACATAACTAACTTTAGCCGAAAGACATCTAACTAACTAGATGGTTGGCTTATAAGGCCATTCAGAGTGACTTATAAACAGTATATATATTACATGAACTTAGAATACCTATTTACAAACATTTCAAACTAAGAATACATAACGTGACTTCATTAAACACGTAAGATCCCTTCGATGGGCACAAACGACACCTTGCAAGCATGAACGGATTCCATCTTATCATAGCTGATTCAATCTTTTTCTTATTATAAAGAATACCTAGGGAAAAGGAGGAAAGAGTAGTGGGATGAGCAACCACACACTCAGTGAGTGTCCCCCGACCCCCTTAAAACCAAAACCGTTGCAGGCAATAGTATCTTTAATAGTCACATATCACGTATTCATAGTTTACTATCATATTAGGCATTCTCGGAGTTCTTATAAAATACTACTAACCATAAACTTCATTTTAGTCATTGAGACTCATGTTTAGGCCTCTGAATTTCTTAACTAACAAGCACTTAGTATATAAGCAGGCATCGAGGGCTAAGCATAGAAACTTTCTTTTATAGCCTAAGCATAGGGATCTTTCTTTTTCATAAATATAACTTCTTAGCATTCCAGTTTAAACTATGCACGAAATCTCATTCATATGATGTGCACATAAAGTTATCTTTTTATTGCATAATCATTCTTGTCTTGGCAATTCATTCATATGATATGCATAAAGCACACACACATTTCAAGTCTCATTCATAGGGTATGCGTGAAACATGGTCATAAGGCTCTCTTTTTCATAATCGTATCTTACTTAGTATCTCATTCACAAGTTATACTTGGAATGTTCACATAATGCTTTACTTAGATTTCATTCATATGACTTGCACAAGCATCTTTCTTTCATTTCGTGAAAATACTTCACTTATCCTTGCTTGAGATCTCATTCATATTTCATTCATAAGAAAAGCACATAACATGCACAGAAAACTTTTCTTCTTTTCTTAAAAGCACTTTGCTTAGCCTCTTGAGGCTCTTATTCTTTCAAAAGACATTTCATTTCATAATGGTCATACAACGACCCTCATAAACTTTTCATACATCATTCCATATGGCCACTTAGGGCCCATAAAAACTTTCTTTCATTCAAAACATATAAAATGGCCAAGCGCCAATTGCTTTTCTTAACTTAGTACGAAAGTACTTCTGGCATAAGATCATTACAGGTGCTGATTGGGTGAGATCTATTCTCAACCCCATAGTGAGACCTAACGCTCACACTTAAGCTCTTACTCCCCGGATGGCTACCTATAGCATATCGGACCATTACATTAACCCTCATTAGGGCCTCTAGGGTTTCCAAACCTTCCCCTAGGTTAACATCGTTCTTTTCATATTGCCCGAAACACATTATCTTAGCCACTTTAAAGCGTATGGGCCATAACGGCTAATAATTTTGCTGCTTCTCACAGCGAAATCATTTATCACATAACTCACGCCTTTGTAAAACTCTTTAGGATTCCCCCGTTCAAGCAGGTTCACTCCCAAAACTGTATTCATTTAGTTAAAATATGCCATCATGCACTAATATTTATGGCTATTATCATTTCAAACATGAAATCCTTCTTTGAAAAACTCCCCCTTATGCACATAGCGTAACTTAAGGATACGGAAGGGAAGGGGGTCCATATGTATCACATTTAAGCACTTCATAATCAATTGAGCACAATGAGCCACACATGACCTCGCAATCCACACGATTGCAGTTAATTCACAACCCAAACTCCCTCCTCACAAGCACCGTGCCACAAGAACCTCGAACCATTCATAGTTCGACCTCAAACCATCCAACTACCATCTCGATTTTCAATTTATTAATCATAACATATTATCATAATAATTTATGAAAAGGTAAGGTTCAGGTACTTACCTAGGCAAGCAGCACCACTCAGCGGTACGTTACAGAAAGCATACGTACGCATACATACCACCACATCCACATATAAAACTACAGAACTTTACTTAGCAGTTCAAACATGATAAGGCTCTAAGCATTTATAATTTACTTCAAAGTTAGTAAGTCATTATGGAATAGTTAAGCATATAGACAATCATAGATTGGCTAAACATTTATATACATTAATTTTAAACACGTACGATGCACTTCAAAGTTCATGCACGATCATGGAACGATCAAACATTCATAAACATTGGTTTTAAAGACGTATGATGCACTTCGAAGTTCATACACGATCATGGAATGACCAAACATTCATAAACGTTGGTTTTAAAGACGTACGATGCACTTCGAAGTTCATACTCAGGCATGAATTAATTGTATATATTCGAATCAAAGCTAAACATACATACTTTACTTCGAATCAAAACTTCCAGCTTGATTTAACTAAATTGATTCGAATCGAAACTAAACATATATAACTTAGTTCGAATTAAAATCACAGACATACATTGACTAAATTAATTTGAATCGAAGCTAAGCATACATAATTCATTTCGAATTACTATTTCAGGCATATTCTACGTCAATTAATTCGAATTGAAGCTAAATATATATAAACCACCTCGAATTATCATTTCAGGTATAATTTACGTCAATTGATTCGAATGGAAGCTAAACATATGTAAATCACTTCGAATTAACATATCAAGCATAATTCACCTAAATTGATTCGAATCGAAGCTAAACATATCCAATTCAATTCGAATTGAAACCTCAGGCATAAATTAACTAATTTGATTCGAATCGAAACTGAACATACGTAATTCACTTCTTGACATTTCTAACGAATTTAGCTAACCCTAATCTGACATGCAACATCAATCTGCCGAAAAGCATTTTTGAAAAAAAAAAATAGTAATAGCTTAGGAGGCGAGGAACACCCACCTCGATTCCACGCTAGAGACATGCGATTTAGCTTTAATTGAGGCCAAAAATCGAACACCAACAGCCAGATACTCCTCTGCTCTTCGCGCGTAACTTGACCTAGCCGAAACCCAAAAACCCGCGCATGCATGATTTCAGCCGAGTGTCCGGCCGTCCTTGTGCCAGAATCGGCCTAGCCATGGCCGATTTTCGCTTAGTCTCGGCACAAGTTGGTCGCTGGCAGCTAGGCGGGCTTAACCGCCGTCGGGCTATCGTCCTCAGTCGCGACGGTCACCGGCAGCAGGGCGTGGTTCGTTGAACCCTTTTTCGCTCCCTCACTCTTTCGCTCGAACTATCTCTCTCTCTGTCGTGGTGTCGCGGGTCGCCGGCGCCGCCTCCGTCGCTGCCTGGCCGGCAACACCTCCCTCTCTCCCGCCCTCTCTCTCTCTTGTGTTGGTGGTCGACGGGCTGGGGTAGAGAACCCCCCTTGTCGCGATGAAGATGAAAGAGAAACGGGGCTTTGGCCCTCTTTTTTTGTTGTTTCTTTGTCGCTTGCCCAATCAACTAAAATCGCCTGTCTAATTTCTAATCTCGCACCTCACAACCTATCCCGAATCGATAATACGACCCTTCGTCGATTATTCGATCTCAAATACGTCTAGGTTCGATTCAATAAACTATAAACTAATTCTAAGGTTGAAAACCTAGTCGCACTCGGGAAACAAAGAAATAAATCGAATAACGACTAAATTAAACTATCGATATAATTTAAGGCATAAATGGCATGAATTGACTTTGAAATCAATTATAGCAATAATAATCTCTTTTTTTTTAATGAAATTATAGTTTCCAAAAGAACATCGATAATAATTTAACTCATACAGTTACTAAAAATATGAATTTAGAACATAAAAAGGAAATTTAGTTAGCTTAACGAAGAACGAAAATGTCGGGTCTTACACTCTTCCCCCCCTTAAAAGAATTTCGTCCCCGAAATTCTAAAGCTAAGTTCGGTCTTTCCTAGAATGCATGCACACAACTAGGATTTACGCGATAGGTTATCAAAAAGGTTTCATTATGCAATCACTTCTTCTTTTAAATCAAAAGCAAAAGGCTAATGGTATCCAGTCTCCTCCCGTCAATCTCTTCAAGCGTCTACTCGCTCTATTTAGGCGCCGAGGACAAATCGCATTGAAGAGAGGCTATTGAGTTGGCGTGGAAAAACCATATTAAACTCATTTCGAAAGGGAGAAGGACTTTGAATCACCTACACACTACTCGTGTCATGACAAGGAGCTCTATGCACATGCATCGCTGTGGGTTGGCATCCAAGGGTATGACATCACACCGCAAAGAACAAGGGTCATAACGGTTAACTCTGAGACCCTATGACACTCTAGAGTGATAAGAGCAACTCAAAGCATCACGTAGGATCGCCTTAGCATAATGACATCATACGAAATCGATAACTCAATGTTTTCAAACCAAGAATCACATGCAGCATGAATCAATCCATCACACACACATGGTACAGAACTTACAAGGGGATAAATATACAATCCATTAGTCATGTAAGGAAACAACTTGGTAAGTTAGATGACAGGGATGTGGGTCAATACTCAGCAATAGACCTATACGTATCCATGCATTAATTGTTCATGGGAGGTTGATACGTGGCTTCTTAGTTGTGGCGGGTTTAGCACAGGATCATCATACCCAGTGTTGCTCTTACATAACTCAACTATCGTTCCACAAGGGTTTAACTGCCAGGGTAAGGTGGCTTTCCAAGGCATTGCCACTTGGGATTTGCAATCTCATAGGGGAAACAAACTTTGAGTTTAACCAATGCAATGCCGCTTCTTATAGGTTCTTACGAGCAAGTATGTATGTACGTAGATGTAACCCGAGAAATGGTAGTGGTACTATGCTAAACGGTGTCGTGTCTAGCTATAAAACAACTAGGTTGAAGGAAAGGCCAAACATGCTAATCAAAGTATAGTAAGATAGCGTTGATAGCACATATGATGGCTAGCAAAGCACTATCCAAGGTTCTCTATGAAACCTACCATATACCCATAAAATTCAGCATGCAAGACATGATGCGGCTAACTCAGTCATACTATGTCAGGACACTTAGTTATACCCTGCAGGGATTGTTTTACACACATCCATTCATATCCCTTTAAGTCACGCATTCAAGTATGGTTGCAAGTACGCTGGCATGTCATATGGTCTAGGCAAAGAAGGTACACGGCCAATAAATGCGAATGAAACCCCTCTGGTCATAAGATCTTTTTGCTAGGCATATGAGTTTTTAGCCACTCAATGAAACATATGAAACATAAAACTTAGGCATATAGACAATGAGTAACTCTGCTACCATTATGAATATCTTAGCACATCATGCAATGATACATACAAGGGTAAGCATTCGAATGCAAAGGCCACAGATGCGTAGTCATGTTATGAGGTATGTTCACAATTAGCCACTTAATTATAACGCAAAGGGCTAGTTGCTATGCTATAATTAGATAAGCACGGTTATACGAAGCAAACACCCACGTAGTTTGAATTATTTGGCCAACTCAGTGGCGCACTCAACCAGAAATAAATTAAACACGTACCAAGTGGTTTATTTACTAAACCTCTCACTTATGAAACATACGAATAACCATACACACCATTTCATATAACGATATAGGCTTCCAAATGTTTATGCAAACATGGCATGCGTTAAAACACAATGGTTCACAATAATGTTGTACAAAAATCACCTAGACGAGTATAGACGATAGCAATCCTCATTAGTATTCTAGGGTCAAAGGTATGCCTTGGGCTTGTCCGAAGTAACTACAGACTAGCCATTCGTCAAATAATAAGGGGTAAGAACAGTGGCGTTACCGGTCTTACGGACATACATTTAGACTTTGCGACCCATTTGTTTCATAGGGTAATTACAGAGGTTCAAGGAACTTTTAGCACATGTGGGGGTGGCTCTACCTTCTATCTTGATGTAATCTGGCCTCTGCCCTTGGTGTTGATGCTTAAGAGAATACTGAAAGGTACAAATTGTTGCCTCATAAGGTAACGGGGTGATGCATGTGGTATAACAGTTCTAAAGTCCGTCAGGTCATTCCTTATATCTCCACTCTAGGTGTGACAGGGTTAATATGGTTGGGGAACCTTCAAGCCTATAATAAAAATGGCATTCCACATTACCATGAGCATGATGCCTAGCCGACTCGAGGGCGACAGTAGTCACATGTAGGGGTGTAAGGAAAACTCCACACCTAAGTGTCAATAACACATATATAGGATAACACTTTGGCAACAAAATAAGACCATATCACAACCATCACATTGACACGCGCATAAACAAGGTTCTCGCTTCGTTCCCTTAACAATTGAGAATCCACGCAAAAGGGGCACTATCTAAAGAAATCTTCAGTTAAGAAAGGTAATCCTTAATCACTTATAACTTGTCATTGACACATCAAGCACTATAAGTATCTCGGTAGGTATGCATCCAAAACATTTAGTTGCGCATAAAAACTTATGATAGTAGCACAGGCTCAAGCGTCATACAAAGCAAATGCAAGCCTTCAAATGCGGCATTAAAGCCTAACTACATAATTAGAAATCTTTCAATGCGAAGCAAGGATCTTAACTCACTATTTAGAAAGGAGCTTAACTTTCAAAATCTCTAGATTTTCAAACTAGAAATAGTCCAACTGCCTCTAGCTCTATCCCTACCGACCATTAAGTGCGTCTACTCACTCCATTATGGGGTCCGAGGAGCAAATCGTACTTTAGGGCAAAGACGAGCTTAGAAAAGAATTTTCAATCGCTTGAGTCTAATTGACGTGCTTGAACTATTGATCGTCTTATTAGAGCGCACGGAGAAAACACTTATCATTCGAAACATCACTTAGCTCATACGACAAAAGTGAATTAGACTCACTTCCTAACACACGACTCATATACATCCGATTGGCTCTACCGGATCACCTAAAAGTCAATCAGTGAAGTCAGTTAGCACATTAGGAACATATTGCACCATTGATGTACTCACCACGTCACTTGAAGGTGTAGGGAGAGCTATTTGGCTCTTATACTAACGCACAACTCGCCACTTTTACTCAATCGACCTTTTCGAACCATACATAACTACTTAAGTGCAGCAACAATCATGCAAAGCTCACATTTGCACACAAGCAAAACATATGTCACATAACCACAGAGTATTCCTAGGTGACTATATGAAATGCAAGACTCAGGTCGCGACCTATGGTCGCAGGACCTTTGCTCTGATACCACCAATGTAACACCCCCAGCCCCTCTGGCCAGAAGCATTATGTTTTCTTAACTTTCTATCTAAATTCTGGGACGAAACGGACAGAGTTTCCCCTAAAAATTGGGCGTTTCCAGGCTATGAGCCTTACAACAAATCGCTGCAATTACACAGAAGCGTAAAATATTTAAAAGCAGCTCAACGGCCACATGCCGGAGTTCACAACTCAATGAGCCACTCGCTCGGAATACACCAACCAGATTAATTCAAGAATAAAGAAGAAAGGGAAGATACAACTCAACGGTTCACACAACCGGAGTATTGGGATTTACATCCCAAAACATAACTAACTTTAGCCAAAAGACATCTAACTGACTAGATGGTTGACTCATAAGGCCATTCAGAGTGACTCATAAACAGTATATATATTACATGAACTTAGAATACCTGTTTACAAACATTGCAAACTAAGAATACAGAACGTGGCTTCATTAAACATGTAAGATCCCTTCGATGGGCACAAACGATATCTTGCAAGCATGAACGGATTCCATCTTGTCATAGCTGATTCAATCTTTTTCCTGTTATAAAGAATACCTGGGGAAAAGAGGGACAGAGTAGTGGGATGAGCAATCACATGCTCAGTGAGTGTCCCCCGTCCCCCTTAAAACCAAAACCGTTGCAGGTAATAGTATCTTTAATAGTCACATATCACGTATTCATACTTTACTATCATATTAGGCATTCTCAGAGTTCTTATAAAATGCTACTAACCATAAGCTTCATTTTAGTCGTTGAGACTCATGTTTAGGCCTCTGAATTTCTTAACTAACAAGCACTAGCATATAAGCAGGCATCGAGAGTTAAGCATAGAAACTTTCTTTTATAGCCTAAGCATAGGGATCTTTCTTTTTTATAAATATAACTTCTTAGCATTCCAGTTTAAACTATGCACGAAACCTCATTCATATAATGCGCACATAAAGTTATCTTTTTATTTCATAATCATTCTTGTCTTGGCAATTCATTCATATGATATGCATAAAGTACACACACATTTGAAGTCTCATTCATAGGGTATGCGTGAAACATGCTCATAAGGCTTTCTTTTTCATAATCGTATCTTACTTAGCATCTCATTCATAAGTTATATTTGGAATGTTCACATAACGCTTTGCTTAGATTTCATTCATATGACTTGCACAAGCATCTTTCTTTCTTTTCGTAAAAATACTTCACTTATCCTTACTTGAAATCTCATTCATATTTCATTCATAAGAAAAGCACATAACATGCACAGAAAACTTTTCTTCTTTTCTTGAAAGCACTTTGCTTAGCCTCTTGAGACTCTTGTTCTTTCAAAAGACATTTCATTTCATAATGGTCATACAACGACCCTCATAAACTTTTCAGACATCATTCCATATGGCCACTTAGGGCCCATAAAAACTTTCTTTCATTCAAAACATATAAAATGGCCAAGTGCCAATTACTTTTCTTAACTTAGTGCGAAAGTACTTCTGGCATAAGATCATTACAGGTGCTGATTGGGTAAGATCTATTCTCAACCCCATAGTGAGACCTAACGCTCACACTTAAGCTCTTTATCCCGGGATGGCTACATATAACATATCAGACTATTACATTAACCCTCATCAGGGGCCTCTAGGGTTTCCAAACCTTCCCCTAGGTTAACATCGTTCTTTTCATATTGTTCGAAGCACATTATCTTAGCCACTTTAAAGCGTGTGGGCCATAACGGCTAATAATTTTGCTACTTCTCGCAGCGAAATCATTTATCACGCAACTCACGCCTTTGTAAAACTCTTTAGGATTCCCCCGTTCAAGCAGGTTCACTCCCAAAACTGTATTCATTTAGTTAAAATATGCCATCATGCACTAATATTTATGGCTATTATCATTTCAAACATGAAATCCTTCTTTGAAAAACTCCCCCTTATGCACATAGTCTAACTTGAGGATACGGAAGGGAAGGGGGTCCACATGTATCACATTTAAGCACTTCATAATCAATTGAGCACAATGAGCCACACATGACCTCACAATCCACACGATTGCGGTTAATTCACAACCCAAACTCCCTCCTCACAAGCACGTACCACAAGAACCTCGAATCACTCATAGTTCTACCTCAAACCATCCAATTACCATCTCGGTTTTTAATTTATTAATCATAACATATTATCATACTAATTTATGAAAAGGTAAGGTTTAGGTACTTACCTGGGCAAGCAGCACCACTCAGCGGTGCGTTACAGCAAGCATACATACGCGTACATACCACCACATCCACATATAAAACTATAGAACTTTACTTAGCAGTTCAAACATGATAAGGCTCTAAGCATTTATAATTTACTTCAGAGTTAGTAAGTCATTATGGAATAGTTAAGCATGTAGACGATCATAGATTGGCTAAACATTTATATACATTAATTTTAAACACGTACGATGCACTTCGAAGTTCATACACGATCATAGAATGACCAAACATTCATAAACGTTGGTTTTAAAGATGTACGATGCACTTCGAAGTTCATACACGATCATGGAACGACCAAACATTCATAAACATTGGTTCTAAAGACGTACGATGCACTTCGAAGTTCATACTCAGGCATGAATTAATTGTATATATTCGAATCAAAGCTAAACATACATACGTTACTTCGAATGAAAACTTCCTGCTTGATTTAACTAAATTGATTCGAAACGAAACTAAACATATATAACTTAGTTCGAATTAAAATCTTAGACATACATTGACTAAATTAATTTGAATCGAAGCTAAGCATACATATTTCATTTCGAATTACTATTTCAGGCATATTCTACGTTAATTAATTCAAATTGAAGCTAAACATATATAAGCCACCTTGAATTAACATTTCAGGCATAATTTACGTCAATTGATTTGAATGGAAGCTAAACATATGTAAATCACTTCGAATTAACATATCAAGCATAATTCACCTAAATTGATTCGAATCGAAACTGAACATATCTAATTTAATTCGAATTGAAACCTTAGGCATAAATTAACTAATTTGATTCGAATCGAAACTGAACATACATAATTCACTTCTTGACATTTCTAACGAATTTAGCCAACCCTAATCTGACATGTAACATCAATCTGCTGAAAAACATTTATGAAAAAAAAAATAGTAATAGCTTAGGAGGCGAGGAACACCCACCTCGATTCCACACTAGAGGCATGCGATTTAGCTTGAATTGAGGCCAAAAATCGAACACCAACAGCCAGATACTCCTCTGCTCTTCGCGCATGACTCGACCTAGCCTAAACCCAAAAACCCGCGCATGCATGATTTCGGCCGAGTGTCCGGCCGTCCTTGTGCCAAAATCGGCCTAGCCATGGCCGATTTTCGCTCAGCCTCGGCACAAGTTGGTCGCCAACAGCTAGGCAGGCTCAATTGTCGTCGGGTCGTCGTCCTCAATTGCGACGGTCGTAGGTAGCAGGGTGTGGTTCGTTGAACCCTTTGTTGCTCCCTCACTTTTTCACTCGAACTCTCTCTCCCTCTGTCGTGGCGTCGCGGGTCGCCGGCGCCGCCTCCGTCGCGGCCTGGCCGGCGACACCTCCCTCTCTCCTGCCCTCTCTCTCTGTTGCGTTGGTGGTCAACGGGCTGGGGCAGCGAACCCCCCTGTCATGATGAAGATGAAAGAGAAAGGGGGCTTTGGCCCTCTTTTTTTGTTGTTTCTTTATCGCTTACCCAATCAACTAAAATCGCCTGTTTAATTTCTAATCTCGTACCTCACAACCTATCCCGAATCGATAATACGACCCTTCGTCGATTATTCGATCTCAAATACGTCTAGGTTCGATTCAATAAACCACAAACCAATTCTAAGTCCGAAAACCTAATCGTACTCGAGAAACGACTAAATAAATCGAATAACGACTAAATTAAACTATCGATATAATTTAAAGGCATAAATGGCACGAATTGACTTTGAAATCAATAATAGCAATAACAATCTCTTTTTTTTTAATGAAATTATAGTTCCTAAAAGCACATTGATAATAATTTAACTCATACAGTTACTAAAAATACGAATTTAGAACATAAAAAGGAAATTTAGTTAGCTTAACGGAAAACGAAAATGCGGGGTCTTACAGTGCTAAAGCTAGAGAAGTTGATGGGTACAAATTATGGTATTCGGGGTCAATGAAGGCGAGGAATGGAGTTGGCATTTTGGTTGCGGAGGAGTTGGTAGACTTTGTGGTTGAAGTAAGGCGGAAGAGTGACCGGATTATGGCTATTAAGGTTTTAGTGGGTTCAGAGATCATAAATGTGATTAGTGTTTATGCTCCTCAAAAAGGCCTGCCGGACGATATTAAGAAGCTATTTTGGGAGGAGTTGGATATGGTTATCCGGGATGTGCCTCGGAGCGAGAAAATTTTCATAGGAGACGACTTTAATGGCCATATTGGTGTTGACTCAGACGGGCATGACACGGTCGATGGGGGTTTTGGTTTTGGGCAGAGAAACATCGGAGGTGTTTCTGTGCTGGACTTTGCGGTAGCCTATGAATTGGTGGTGGTCAACTCGTATTTCAAGAAGAAGGAGGATCACTTGGTGACCTTTAAGAGTGGCTTCCTAAAGACCCAAATTGATTACTTCATGATGAGGGCGGATAGTAGGAGGTCCTGTAAGGAATGTGAGCTGATTTCTAATGAGTATCTAGGGACTCAGCATAGGCTGCTAGTGTTGGATGTGGAGTTCAAATGTCCAAAACGGAAGAAGCGGAGAGTTGGGGACTCTAGAGTTAAGTGGTGGACCCTCACGAAGAAGAATGCTCGGTTATTATCAGAGAGAATTACGGAAGAAGGAGGTTGGAGGTGGGTAGAGGATGTAGATATAATATAGGAGGCGATGCCAGATTGTATTCGAAGGTCAGCTAAAGAAATCCTAGGTACTTCTAGAAGAGGTGGTAACAAAATGAAGAGTGCCTGGTGGTGGAACGAGGAAGTAAAGGAGAAAGTCAAGTAGAAGAAAGAGGCTTATGCGGATTTCATAAACAACGGAGAGGATGAAGAGAGAGAGATTAGGAGAGTGAGATATAAGTCAGCTAAGAAGGTAGCCAAGAAAGCGGTGGCAGTAGCTAAGAGTATGGCTTTTGATAGGTTATATCATAGACTAGAGACCAAGGAAGGGGAGAAGGAAATCTTTAATCTGGCGAGGGCTAGGGAGAGAAAGACAAGGGATTTACGTGCTGTGAGGTGCATCAAGGATGAAAATGGTAAGGTGTTGTCTAATGATTCAGAAATCAAGGAGAGATGGCAAAGGTACTTTTCTAAACTCTTCAATGGGGAAATGATGAAAGATTCTCATAGTAGGGGCAGAGAGTGTAGTGAGGGGCGACTTGATCCACGGATGTGTGGTCATATCACCAAGGACGAGATTAAAGAGGCCTTAAAGAAGATGACCAATGGGAAGGCAGAGTGTCCAGATCAGATACCAGTGAAAGTGTGAAAGTGTTTGGGTGAAGGAGGATTAGAGTGGCTAACGAAGCTTTTCAATGTTATTTTTAGGACCGCTAAGATACTTAGAGAATGGAGGTCTAGTACAGTCATCCCTCTGTACAAGAACAAAGGTGATATTCAAGAGTGTAATAATTTTAGGGGTATAAAGTTACTCAGCCACACTATGAAGTTATGAGAGAGGGTGATTGAGAGAAGGTTGTGAAAGGATATTTCAATTTTGGAGAATCAATTTGGCTTTATACTAGGCAGGTCGACCCTAGAGGTGATTTACCTCCTTAGAAGGCACATGGGTTTGCACAGAGATAGAAAGGTAGATTTTTATATGGTGTTCATTGACCTGGAAAAAGCTTATGATAGAGTTCCATGTGAAGTGTTATGGAGATCCTTGGAAAAGAAAGGAGTGTCACCCTTGTATATCCGAGTTATCAAGGATATGTATGAGGGACGTAGGACGAGTGTTAAGACGCCGGGATGGGTCACCAATGACTTCTTCGTTGGTGTGGGCCTGCATCAGGGTTCCGTCTTAAACCCTTTTCTTTTCACTCTAGTTATGGATGAACTTACAAGAGGGATTCAAGATGCGTTACCATGCTGTATGCTATTTGCAGATGACATTGTTCTTATTGATGAGACCAGACAGGGTGTTAATGACAAGTTGGAGCGTTGGAGGCATACACTGGAAGTTAGAGGTTTTAGAGTAAATAGATTAAAAACGGAATACCTTCATCGCTGTTTCAGTGGAAGGGTAGATGCAGGGGGAGAAGACACCCTGGATGGGAGGTCGATTCCTAAGGTCGATAAGTTTAAGTACCTAGGCTTGATCATTCAGCAGAATGGGGATATTGACGAAGATATTAACCAGTGATTAAAAGTGGGCTGGCAAAAATGGAAGTATATCTCAAGTGTGCTGTGCGATAAGAGGGGGCCTATAGGATTGAAAGGCAAAGTCCATCGCATAGTAGTTAGACCGGCTGTTCTCTATGGATTGGAATGTTGGCCCCTAAAAAAGACGCAGGTTTAGAGGTTGATGATAGCAAAGATGAAGATGATTAGGTGGATGTGTGGTTTTACGAGAATGGACAGAATTAGTAATGGAGTAATTAGAGACTTAGCTAAAGTAGCTCCCATCGAAGATAAGATGAGAGAAACAAGACTTCGATGGTTTGGCCATGTGAAAAGGAGGAGTATGGACGCTCTGGTGAGGAGATGTGAGTTGATCAACATCGCCGAAGGCAAAAGAGGCAGGGGTGGACCAATGAAGAGGTTGAACGAGGTGATTAGAGAGGACTTGAAAGTTATAGGTTTGACGGAGGACCTGGCTCAGGATAGGAGGCAGTGACAGGATAGGATAAAGATCTTAGATCGCAGAGAGACGACCTCGTAGTTGGCTTTTGGTAGCAGTGGCTTGGTGCTCGTAGCGGTTTTTTCATATATCATGTTTGTATGCAGGTAGTACCTTCTTATAGGAAGGGTCCGCATTTGCTTACATCTGATGGTTCAGGTATTTTACCTTCTTCTGTTATATTGTTCTCGCGTTTCATAACTTCAGCAACCTGTCCTTTTAATTTTATCTTAAGTCTTGCATTGCTATGTGGCCTTAATTTTTCCTTTCAAAGGTTTTCTTAAAAGCTTCCTTCTATAAAATATTTTCTCAAAATTCTTTTTTTGTGGGTCTCTTGGAATCAGTCTCTCTATTGGTAGGAATGCCGATAGAGGTAAGGTTGCCTACAGCTGGATCTCTCCAGACCCCACAAAAGCGGGACCCACACTAGGAGGTGTTGTTGTTGTTGTTGTTTTTATGACCGTTGGTTGCAGCGCACTGCTAATTGTTATTTGTTTGTTCGATAAGTTAAGCATTGGTAAGTTATGTACATTTACATATCACTTTTCAATATATTATGATGATTAGAATACTAAATTGTGAAATTTAAACCGAGATGGTAGTTGGACGGTTTGAGGTAGAACTATGAGTGATCCGAGGTCCTGTGGTCAGTTGCTATGTGAGGAGGGAGTTTGGGTTGTGATTACCGCAATCGTGTGGAGTACAAGGCCGTGTGTGGCTCATTGTGTTGTTGAAATGATTATGAAGTGCTTGAATGTATTATGTGCAAATCCCTCCCCTTTTATGTTATTAAGATGCATTATGCGTGTGAAGGTGTTGTTTTGAAAAAAGATGTTTCTCGTGTTTCAAAACAATAGTAGCCATGACTGTTAGCAATCAATGGCTTATTTTAGCTATACAAACTTCGTTTTGGGAGTGAACTCGCTTGAACGGAGGAATCCCTAAAGAATTTGATTAAAAAGAAAGTGTGATGTATGAAAAAGGATTTCGCTGTGAGAGGCAGCAAAAATTATTAGCCGTTATGGCCCATACGCTTTCAATTGGCTAAGATAATGTGCTTCAGACAATATGTTATGAATGATGTTAGCCAAGTGGATAAGTCCTGGTACTAGGAGACCCTAGAAGACCCTGACCAGGGCAATGGTCCGATATGTTATATGTAGCCGTCCCAAGAGTAAGAGCTTAAGCGTGAGCATTAGCTCTCACTATGGGGTTGAGAATAGATCTCACCCAATCAGCACCCTCTAATGATCTTATGCCAGATGCATTTTCCTAATAAGTAAAGAAAAGCAGTTGGCATTTTGCCATTTTAAGTATTTCAGAAGAAAGAAAGTTTCAAGGGCCATTAAGAGGCCAGTTGAATGAAATGTGAAAAGTTTATAAGGGTCATTATACGACTAATACAAAAGAGATTTCCTTTAATGAAAATGAGCCTTAAAGAGGCTAAGAAAAGAGTTTTTATGGGCCTCAAGAGGTTAAGCAAGTGTTTTCAAGAAAAGAAGGAAAGTTTTATGTGCATGTTCTATGCTTTTCTTATGAATGAAATGTGAATGAGATTTCAAGTAAGGTAAGTCAAGTGTTTTCACAAAAAAAGAAAGATACATGTGCATATTCCCAGTATAACTTATGAATGAGATGCTAAGTAGGATACGATTATGAAAAAAAGAAAGCCTTATGAGCATATTTCATGCATACCCTATGAATGAGATTTGAATGAGACTTTATGAATGAGGTTTCATGCATAGTTTAAATAGAATGCTAAGAACTTATGTTTTAAAAAAGAAAGACCCCTATGCTTAGCCCTCGATGCTTGCTTACGTGCTTAACTGCTTATTAGTAAAGGAACTTAGTCATTTGGGGACCAAGAAATATATTTGAGTGGTTAAAATGAAGTTTATGGTTAGTGATCCTTCTATACGGGTTTTATGAATGCCTAATATGATAGTAAGGTATGAATACGTGATATGTGACAATTAAAGATATTATTGCCAACAACAGTTTTGGTTTTAAGGAGGTCGGGAGACACTCACCGAGCGTGTGGTTGCTCATCCCACTACTCTTTCCCCCTTTTCCCCAGTTTTCTTTATGACATGAAGAATTCGAGTCAACTATGTCAAGATGGAATCTATTCTTACTTGCAAGGTGTCGTGTGTGCCCATTTGAAGGGATTTTACATGTTTAATGAAGTCATGTAATGTATTCTTAGTTTGTAAACGTATGTAAACCAAGTATTCTAGTTCATGTAATGCATATGGTATGAAGGTCACTCTGTATGGCCGTATGAGCCAACCATCTAATTAGTTAGGTGTCTTCTTGGTTAAAGTTAATCATTATTTGGGATGTAAACCCCAATACTCTAGTTGTATGAACTGTTGGGTTGTATCTTTCATTTATTCTTTATTAATGAACTATTCTGTTTGGTGTACTCTGAGCAAGTAGCTCGTTGAGTTATGAACTCCGGCGTGTAGCCATTGAGCTTCTTTTAAATGTTTTATGCTTCCGTTGATTTGCATGGATTTATTGGAAGACTTTTAGCCTGGAAACGGTCAGTTTTTAGGGGAAACTCTACCCGTTTCGCCCCAGAATTTAAGTAAGAAGTTAAAAAAACATAATTCTTGATGGGGATCAGCCCCAAGGGGTTCTTATAGCTCAAGAGGTCACAAAGGCTTTCCAAGGATTAGAAATCACTCAAGACACGATCACTTGCATTCTGCCGGGCTCATCCCACACATGGCCCGACTTTCTGACCTTGGTGACCTGATGACCTGAGGCTTTAAAGCCAAACTTTTGGTATGTCTGGAAAGATTGGAGAGTTAGCTGCCCAATAAATCAAGTTTCAGCCCATTTGGATGTCATTTGCCCATCCAAACCCTTTGTTAAAGCCAAACTGTCCAAAACTGTTTTCCAGGTCAGATTTTGTCCGGTTTTGGGAGCCCATTTTCCCCAACCTAAAGTAACCCTAACAACCTGGAATTTTAACCCCTAGATCCTTTTTTGAATTGGCTAAAAGGGTGGGAAAAGAAACCAGAGTCAAACGTGTCCCAAGGAGGCTAAAAGCAAGGAAACTTCTAAAGCTGCTTTTGGGAAGTCAGCCTGCACCATCTCACTTGTTCTGTTTATATCTCCTGAACGGCTGCACCAAATGAGCTCCAAAAGTAGTCATATGAAAGAACACTTTCTAAGCTTTCTAATAAGGTATGTTGGAGCCAATTTGGGTAAGTAAGGACGAAGATACAGCTGCTGAAAGTTGACCCTGCAATCTGGAAAACTGGACAGCAACTGTCAACATCACCTTTTGTACTTTTCTTGCTTTTTGTGCTTCCCTTTTGTCTTGATCCGTTTGGCTTGCATTGTAACCCATGTAATCTGAATTTTGAGGCTCCCTCCTATATAAGGGACCTTTAGGAATGTAAGAAGGCAGCTTTGAATATCATGCAATGAAATCTGAGTGTTTTACTCTCCATTGAAACTCCTAGTTGCTTTAGCTTGAATTGGCTAGTTCAAGTGGTGATCTTCTAGGTTCCTTTCTCTTGCTTATGGTGGTGATATTCTGTATCCATAAGTGAAGAAGGAATAGCCCAACTTCTCCTCTAAGTGGCGCCTTTGGCTTATCTTAGACAAGAGAGTTGCACACTATCCATCAAGACCGGGTGAGCTCATTGTTCTTTTCGGTTTTTTGCTTGTCCTTGTTTTCAATCTTCCCCATCATACATTCTCATCTTTGACATTCCCATGGTTAACATACATCATTTGGTATCAGAGCTTAGGCTACCCTCTTGGCTAAGCTTCCACCCAAACACATTTCTCAAACACAAACCACAAAACATCCTTTCTCTATCCGCACGGGACAGAATTGTGGCACGGCCTACCCGTGCTTTAAGGCACGACCGTGCCACCTCTTTTCTGCACTTTTGTCACGGCAGTAACTTAGCACGGGAAGCCCGTGTCCCACGGCACGACCGTGCCACCCCATTCTCAGCCAAATCTCGTGTTTCTCTCCCACAAAGCCCACATATCATGTCTTCTATCCAAACACCCGAGCAAGTGGCCGAACAAGCCTTAAGAGAAAAGGCCGAAATGGAAGCTAGAGTCAAGTACTTGCAAACTCAACTTCAAAGGCTCATGAAGGAAAGGAGAGACAACTTGAGGGATTCACCTATTCCAAGTGAATCTAGTGACCCAGGTGAAAGTGATTCGGATTTCAACCCTTTTGGGTCACAAGGAAGAGCTAGTAGAGGATCAAGGAGACAAGAAAGGCATCAAGGAGGTGGATTCAACGACTTCAAAGTTGACATCCCCGAGTTTGAAGGCAAGCTTGATCCGGACGAGTTCTTGGATTGGCTACAAACCGTGGAGAGGGTGTTCGACTACAAGGACATCCCGGATGAAAAGAAGGTAAAACTAGTTGCCCTTAAACTTAGAAAGTATGCTTCTACTTGGTGGGCTAATGTTTTATCTAAGAGGGCCAAGAAAGGGAAGGGGAAGATTAAAACTTGGAGGAAAATGAAAGAAAAACTCAAAGAGAAGTTCCTTCCATCTCACTACCTTCAAGAGAACTTTTCTAGACTTCACCATTTGAGACAAGGGTCTTTAAGTGTGGAGGAATATACAAGGGAGTTTGAGCAATTGATCATAAAATGTGACCTTAAAGAGGATGAGGAACAAACTTTGGTGAGGTATCTTTGTGGGTTGGATGAGAAGATAGCCCATGTAGTAGAGTTGCACCCATACACCACCCTTGATGAGTTAAGTTCTCTAGCTCACAAGGTGGAACTACAAAAGAAGACTAAGGGAAAGAGTGAAGCCTTTAAACCACAAAATCGTGCCTACACTCCTCAAAGGCCTTCATACACCACGCCAAAGCCCTTTAACCCTCCAAACCCGAAACCTCCTCCCCCTTCGGTCCCCAAAACAGCCCCTCAAATGTCCACAAAACCAAAGGAGACAAGGAGGTGCTTTAGGTGCCAAGGCCTTGGACATATTGCATCCGAATGTCCAAACAAGAGAGTGGTCACCCTAGCCGAGTACCAAGCATCTTTTGAAGAAGAAATGGAAGAAGAAAAGGAGTTGTACTTGAATGAGGCCCTAGAAGAAGTAGAGGAGGGCCCGGATGAAGGTGAACTCTTGGTGGTTAGGCGAGCTTTGAGTGGGTTGGCTACTCAAGATGGGAATGAACAAAGGGAGGCCATCTTTCACACGAGGTGCACCATAGGAGGCAAAGTATGTTCCCTCATCATTGATGGAGGGAGTTGTACAAATGTGGCATCCAAGACCTTGGTGGACAAGCTTCAACTCACGGCATCTCCACACCCTTTTCCATACACCATTCAATGGCTCAATCAAGGCAAAGGTATCCAAGTCTCATCTCGTTGTTTAGTTTCTTTGAGCATTGGAAAGAACTATAAGGATGAAATTTGGTGTGATGTGATTCCCATGGATGCATGTCATGTACTCCTTGGTAGACCGTGGCTCTTTGATAGAAATGTTATGCATGATGGCCGAATGAACACCTACTCCTTCATCCTAGACCACAAGAAAATCACCCTTACCCCCATTCGTCCTTCCCAACTCCTCAAGCCAAAAGAAACCCCACAAAAAGACATCCTACTCACTAACCTCCTCAAGGCCGAAAACCATGAGTATGAGTCATTCAAGGAGTGGCTCCTACTTGGCCTAGGTGAAACCGAAACCGTCACTCACTCCCATCCCCTCCTCATCCCTCTTCTCCAAGCCTATAACCATGTGTTTCCGCAAGAAATTCCCCATGGCCTACCCCCTCAAAGAACCATCCAACACAAAATAGACCTCATTCCCGGATCCACCCTTCCAAATAAACCGGCCTATAGAATGAATCCACAAGAAACCCAAGAAATCCAAAGGCAAGTGGATGAACTTTTGGCCAAAGGAATGATTCGGGAAAGCTTGAGTCCTTGTGCCGTTCCGGCCTTATTGGTACCAAAGAAGGATGGAAGCATGAGGATGTGTGCGGATAGTCGGGCTATCAACAAAATCACTATTAAGTACCGCTATCCCATCCCTAGATTGGAGGACCTACTTGATGAGTTGCATGGGGCCACCATTTTCTCTAAGATTGATCTTAGGAGTGGCTACTATCAAATTCGAATCTATGAAGGGGATGAATGGAAGACGGCATTCAAGACCAAGGGGGGACTATATGAATGGTTGGTCATGCCATTCGGCCTTACCAATGCTCCAAGCACTTTCATGCGTCTAATGAATCAAGTCCTCAAGCCTTTCATTGGGAGGTTTGTAGTGGTCTATTTCGATGACATCTTGGTTTATAGCCAAGGTGAGAAGGAGCACGCTAATCACCTTCAACAAGTTCTTGATGTGCTCTCCCAAGAGAAGTTATATGGCAACTTGGAGAAGTGCCACTTCTTCACTCCCCAAGTTGTTTTCTTAGGGTATGTTGTTTCGGCCCATGGTATACAAGTGGACGAGAGCAAAGTTCAATCCATCCGGGAATGGCCGGTTCCTTCCTCTATTCACCAAGTGAGGAGCTTTCATGGTCTAGCCTCTTTTTATAGGAGGTTTGTCAAGAACTTTAGCACAATCATGGCTCCTTTGACCGAGATTCTCAAATCCAAGAAATTTGAGTGGAATGAAAAGGCCCAAGCCGCCTTTGAAGATGTCAAGGAGAAGCTCACTAGTGCACCCATACTTGCTCTTCCAAGCTTCTCCAAGATATTTGAAGTGGAGTGTGATGCTTCGGGGGTGGGCATAGGGGCGGTCCTATCACAAGAAGGCCGACCATTAGCCTACTTTAGTGAAAAACTCAATGAGGCCAAGCGAAAATACTCAACGTATGACAAGAGTTTTATGCCATAGTGAGGGCCTTGGAACATTGGAGACATTATTTGGTGGGGGGAGAGTTCATCCTCCACTCGGATCATGAAGCACTCAAGTTCATACAAGGTCAACACAAGCTCAACCCAAGGCATGCTAAGTGGGTGGAATATCTTCAAGCTTTCCACTTTGTGATCCACCACAAATCCGGGCACTTAAACAAGGGTGCGGATGCCTTGTCTAGAAGATATCTACTCCTCTCCTCCCTTGACTCAAGAGTCCTTGGGTTTGAATTGATCAAGGAGTTGTACACCAAGGATGAAGACTTCAAGGAGACCTTTGAAGTATGCTCACGGCACCCCCATGGTCCATTTCACATTGAAGAGGGGTTCTTATTCAAAGGAAACCGGTTATGTATCCCTAAAGGAGGCATTAGGGAGCTTTTGATTAAAGAAGTGCATGGAGGAGCTTTGGCCGGCCACTTTGGCATTGAGAAGACCTCACTCATGTTGAAGGAGCACTACTATTGGCCCAAGATGGTCAAGGATGTTGAGCATTATGTTAAAAGGTGCTCTACCTGTCAACTTGCCAAAAGCCATGTCTTGCCTCAAGGTCTTTACTCGCCCTTACCGGTCCCAAAGGCTCCTTGGGAGGATGTGAGTTGAGATTTCATTACCGGCCTACCAAGGACACAACGGAACAAGGACTCCATAATGGTGGTAGTTGATCGGTTTTCGAAGATGGCACACTTTGTCTCATGCCATACTACCCATGATGCCACTCAAATTGCAAGCCTCTACTTCAAAGAGATCGTGAGGCTCCATGGCATCCCCAAAAGCATGGTGTCCGACCGGGATAGCAAGTTCATGAGCCATTTTTGGCTCACTCTATGGAAGAAGATGGGCACTCATCTCAAATTTAGCACATCATGTCACCCCCAAACGGATGGCCAAACCGAGGTCACCAATGGGACCTTGGGTACTTTGTTGAGGGTCCTAGCCAAGAAGAGCACAAAGGGTTGGGATGAGTTGCTTAGCCATGCCGAGTTTGCCTACAATCGAGTGCCAAGCAAAGCCACCGGTCTTTCTCCATTCCAAGTTGTATATGGTTTCAACCCTTGTACACCTATGGACCTTACACCCCTCCCTACTCCAACCAAGTTTAGTTGGGAGGCCGAGAAGAGAGCAAAGGAAATCCAAGAGCTCCATGCACAAGTGAGGGCTAAAATTGAGAAGTTCAATGATCAGACCAAGGATCGGGTAAACAAGCACCGCAAGGAAGTCCAATTTAAGCCCGGAGATTTAGTATGGATCCACCTAAGAAAGGAGTGATTTCCTAGCAAAAGAAGGTCCAAGCTTCTTCCATGCTCGGATGGCCCATTCAAGATCCTTGAAAAAGTCAATTCCAATGCATACAAGGTTGATTTGCCCGGTGACTATGGAGTATCCGCTACATTCAATGTAGCTGATTTGAGGCCCTACTTTGATGAAGAAGACGAGCTACCAAGTTTGAGGACAAACTCTTCCCAAGCTGGGGGGATGATGGGGATCAGCCCCAAGGGGTTCTTATAGCTCAAGAGGTAACAAAGGCTTTCCAAGGATTAGAATTCACTCAAGACACGATCACTTGCATTCTGCCGGGCTCATCCCGCACATGGCCTGACTTTCTGACCTTGGTGACCTGATGACCTGAGGCTTTAAAGCCAAACTTTTGGTATGTCTGGAAAGATTGGAGAGTTAGCTGCCCAATAAATCAAGTTTCAGCCCATTTGAATGTCATTTGCCCATCCAAACCCTTTGTTACAGCCAAACTGTCCAAAACTGTTTTCCAGGTCAGATTTTGTCCGGTTTTGGGAGCCCATTTTCCCCAACCTAAAGTAACCCTAACAACCTGGAATTTTAACCCCTAGATCCTTTTTGAATTGGCTAAAAGGGTGGGAAAAGAAACCAGAGTCAAACGTGTCCCAAGGAGGCTAAAAGCAAGGAAACTTCTAAAGCTGCTTTTGGGAAGTCAGCCTGCACCATCTCACTTGTTCTGTTTATATCTCCTGAACGGCTGCACCAAATGCGCTCCAAAAGTAGTCATATGAAAGAACACTTTCTAAGCTTTCTAATAAGGTATGTTGGAGCCAATTTGGGTAAGTAAGGACGAAGATACAGCTGCTGAAAGTTGACCCTGCAATCTGGAAAACTGGACAGCAACTGTCAACATCACCTTTTGTACTTTTCTTGCTTTTTGTGCTTCCCTTTTGTCTTGATCCGTTTGGCTTGCATTGTAACCCATGTAATCTGAATTTTGAGGCTCCCTCCTATATAAGGGACCTTTAGGAATGTAAGAAGGCAGCTTTGAATATCATGCAATGAAATCTGAGTGTTTTACTCTCCATAGAAACTCCTAGTTGCTTTAGCTTGAATTGGCTAGTTCAAGTGGTGGTCTTCTAGGTTCCTTTCTCTTGCTTATGGTGGTGATATTCTGTATCCATAAGTGAAGAAGGAATAGCCCAACTTCTCCTCTAAGTGGCGCCTTTGGCTTATCTTAGACAAGACAGTTGCACACTATCCATCAAGACCGGGTGAGCTCATTGTTCTTTTCGGTTTTTTGCTTGTCCTTGTTTTCAATCTTCCCCATCATACATTCTCATCTTTGACATTCCCATGGTTAACATACATCAATGCTCCTGACCTTAGGGGCTGGGGGTGTTACATAAGGTCAATCTCTCCAAATGTTGTAGTTTTCCTTGGGATAAACCCAAAGAAAAAGTTAGTTGTACATCATACTAGAATGTACCTACGCTTCATAAAATGAGTATTTCTTCTAGAAG
This sequence comes from Carnegiea gigantea, assembly GCA_029747015.1. Classification (NCBI taxonomy): domain Eukaryota; kingdom Viridiplantae; phylum Streptophyta; class Magnoliopsida; order Caryophyllales; family Cactaceae; genus Carnegiea; species Carnegiea gigantea. The sequence goes on along the minus strand of JAKOGI010000259.1, from coordinate 776,378 downwards.
GTTCACCAAACTCTTCAAGTTTAGAATTATATTGTTAACTAGATTGGACTCGATTTCATCTATTTTAAGTTCTTCTCTAATCTCATTGATTTTATCACTAAAGATAATTTTTCCATATTTTTTGTCCAGTTTCCTTCTAACTTCTTCTAAATGTATAATGTTAAGATTGTCTAGTTTAATTAGGTTTATATGCTGATCTATTTCTTCTTCTAACTGAACACTATTTGTCTCTTCATTATCATCAAATAATACCTCTTGCTTATTAACTATAGCGCCCATGATTTTGTTTAATTCTTCCGGATTTTGTTCTTTATCAAACATATTATGCAGTTCTTCAAAATTAAATTGCTTATACTCCATCTGCTTCTTCTTTCTCTGTCTTTATTGGCGATTTTTCAGTTGATTTTTCTCCTACTTCTTTTTGGATTTTTAAATTATGCAATGGAAATGGATTTTTGCTTTTGGGGTTTAGAAAGGATACTTATGCTGAAATGGAGTACTAATACTTAGATCAGATTGTTCACTATGCCTAACTTCATTGATTAAAAAAAGATGGATTACTGGCAATTACTTCTTCATATTTTTAACTTCAATCTTAATTTTTAATTTGCTAATTTCACTTTTAATTCTAAAATTATATCAGGTTATATGGTTCACTTGAGGTGCTACTGAAGTGGTTCCTTCTTGTGAATGCATAATATGAGAATAATTAGGAGTAGGACAAGAAAATGATGATTCAGGCATTAAATATAGTTAATTAGCTTAATTAACTACTAATTAATCTTAATTATCGTAATTATTTTTGGTCACATGGCTTTCATACCATATTAAAGAAGGCTTTGACTAGTACGTATGTGAAGATTATCACATATACAAAATTAAAAATTTTGAAAGTAAGTTTTTAAAGATTTGGGAGAAGTTTGCAATTTGGGAGAAGTTTGCAAACATGAAAAGTTTTGGGAATTATAGAAAAACTTCAATAGTGACTTGTCTCCCAGAAATTAATTGCACAATAGTTCAATGGTTCAAAAAATCCAATTTCCTAGTTGAGGGTTCAGAAAATTCATGCACTATACTTTAATGGTTCAGAAAGTAAATAATTTCCATATAGTCAAAAAGCTTGGAAATTATATGGTATGGAGAAAAGGAAGATAATCGTGTCTTGATAGACCCACAAGCACACAGTGGCATTGTAGCAAATCAAGGCTGACCCCACAGAGACTATGTTATTCTATTGGGCTGTATTCTCTCAAGATATGCTAAGCGAATTAATGTGAAAGATTGAAATTAAACTAATCCACTATATAATCTAATGGATAAATATTCACATAATTAAGTCAACCAATGAATCACCTGGTTCAAGAATAGATAAAGCACTTTCTCTTTAATTAGGAAATTTTCAAGACCGATAATCGAGATATCACAACCCTCTTTCAAGGCGAAGCGAAATACCCAAATCAAAGCAATCATCAATTCTCACAGATTCTCGATTAGTCTAGGTTTATTAGGCACACGATTGTCATTTTACGTCTCTCAATTGGTAATTCTCTTCTAGATATCATACAATCAAGTCAAATCTGATGATTTCGGCATCAGATTTCACCTTTCAGTACTTTACCCAATGTCTAATATAAGCAAGAAGGCGATCAAACTTCTTACAAGCAATTCAAACTCCAAACTCGATGAAATAAACCCAACAATTCAAAAGCACACCAAACAATCAATTTAAGAACATAGGCAAACGCAAGTTCAACATCAATCCCAAGAATTAAAACTACAAATTATCACGAAATACATAATCTAATCTATTAATTTGGAAAGCAATAAATCTAAAGGAGAAAAGAGAAGAGAAGGCAAAGAATTACTCAGCCTGAATGTGTGCTTGAATCCATCGATTTGCAAACACAATCCTGCCTCCTCGCGGATCTCCCTCTTCTACTTGCTCTCCCTCATTCTAAAAATGGAGTCCACTCCTAACTAGATGGTGGAATTGAATAGAATGGGATGGTGTATTCCCTCTTATACTGCTGAGTATGCCTATATGTAGCACTGTCCGCTCGTTCTCAGCCACAAAAGCCAAGGAAAACGAACAAGTTAATAATTATGCAGCTCACCACGGTCAGGCACCATGATCCGACCGTGGCCTTGGCTGGAACCGATTTTCTACTCTTGTATTACTCCATGGGCATAGCATCACATGGGTGTCCATGGGGGAGGTCAAAATACATCCAATAAGGGTCAAATGCAGGGTAAAAAGGGCTAAAATCCTACAAAACATGTCAAAGAACCATACCCAAACGTAAAGCAGAAAAAAGAGTATAAACTATAACATAAAGCACATAATTTTTCCTAAAGATGGAGGAAAATGACCCTAAAATAATATATACGTTAAGCACTTATCAAACTCCTACATGCTTAAACTATTGCTTGTCCTCAAGCAAACACTAAACAAAACCGAAAAGGAAAATGCATCTAGGACTTAGAACATGACAACTTCCTTTAAGTATGCAAGCTACAGTATAGCACATGTAAGAATATCAATCAATGGTAACCCCAAATAGTGTGCAAAATATTTCAAAATTAGAAGGAAGAGAAGGTTTTCGAAGAAGTACGAGACCATAAGCTTGACATCAAACTTGATCAAGCCCCAAGAACCACAAAGCATGTCATGTAAGTGCATGGAATTGAATAGAACCGAATGGACTGATAGAACCTCACTTCGGGAAGTGTGGAACACTCCCGCTCATGGGTTTAAAATATAGCATAGGTTCACTCAAGACTCATTCCAAAAATGTAGGCCATGTTCTTTTCAGTGGAAAATGAGGGGTGTGGGATGGGTAAATATGGGAAAGGGGGGAAGGAGTGGGTGAGAGTTGGTAAGAGTGGTATTTTTTTTAAAGTGTGGGAAAGGGGGGGGAAGGAGTGGGTGAGAGAGGGTAGAAGTTGAAAGGAGTTGAATGAAGTTGGGGAGTTGGTTTAAGTTATATATTTTTGTACTTTAATGTAGTTTTTTGGTTTATAATAGTAGTAAGCATCTTAAAATTAAATTTTGAATGGAAAAAAATTTCTTTGTGTGTTTAGCTGGTTACGAAATATTGTTTGGTGGTCGTTGTTGCCCCCCAAAAAATATAAAATTCCGTGAATCAGTTGAATCAATTACGGATGTTTATTTCTGTTGTATTTTCCGCATTTTGTTAATTTTCACCAAAAATTGAAGTGAAATATATTACTGTACGTTGCGCAAATATGGATTACTTTCGTCAGGTTACGATAAATTGGTTGTTCAACTGAAAATTACGTACACAATTTTCTTTTTTTTTTTTTGCAGCTTAATTATTCACATTTTGTGACAATTTTGCACTGTCTGCGTGAAATTAAACGTTGTGGTTCGTGAATTCCTATTTATGTTAATGATACCAATGAAATTAGTTTGAAATTCGAAATCAGTACTCACCGAAAATATTATCCGAACACAATCTTATTATATCCAACTGCAATCTACGAATCCAATGAAAACGTGACATGTGTAAAGCTGTGCTCCGTCTGTACCCTATCAGCTGTCCTCTCTCTCTCTCTCGCATACACTCAGCTCTCCTCTCTCTCTCTCTCTAAACTCTCAGCGCTCACCATTCATCTCTCTCTCTAAAGTGGCTCTCCTCTCGCACGTTGGTCAGCCGCTGAAGCGGCGCCAGCCGTCCGGTTACCGGTCGTAGCAACACGTCAGCCATCTTCCCAACTCGCCGGCCATCTCCCACGGCACCAGGCAGCACCCAGCCCTGTTGATCTCCCACCGTGCCACCTTCAATGCCAGCTGCGAGAACCCCAGCCAGGCCATTGACCTCACCGGCCATCTCCGACGTCGCCGGGCGTCTCCCTCCTCGCCGGCCATCTCGCCCAGCACGCGGGCCAGCTCCCAGCCCCGTGCAGCTCCCATCGTGCGCCCTCCCATGCTGCTTCGAACACCCCGAGCAGCTGTCCGCCCTCGCCGGCTGGTTGCCGGCGACATCCCCACACCTGCCCAGCTCCCCAGCCATCTCCCCGATTCTGAGATGTAAGTATGAGGAATTGAACCTGCGCGCTTGCATTCATGAGTGCAGGAATGTTTGGTAAATTTGGTTTGTTATTATTTTTGGTAAATTTGGCTAGTTGTTTGCGGCTGAAAACAATGGCTTGCATTCATGAGTTTGTCGTATGAGGAATTTTTGTTTGAACCTATGTGCTTTATTTAAACCTGTGTGCTTAATTTGAAGAGATTGTGAGTTCAATTTCAAATTTGTGCATTTTCTTCGTTTGAGATTGACATGAGTTGAGATGGCCGTGGTATTTGTAAGCAATTTCTTCATTTGGAGCATGAATTTAAATGTTACGTATTTGTGAGTTGCAATGGACTTGTGGTTGAAGGAAAGGCGTTAACCATGAGCTCTCTTATGAGATGATGTGCATTTGTGGTGCGCTCTTATGTTGCAAATGTGTTCACTTGATTCGTGGTTTTTTTGAAGTTAATATTCATTATAATTGATTGGTGATTTTTGATAGCTTATAGTATGGCCAGTGGTGGGAGGAAATCCCATAATTGGACTAATAAAGAGGATGATAAATTGTTCGATGTGTTGATCCAACAAAAAGCGCACGGGGCTACGCAATTTGAATGGTCTGTTGTGAAAGCTTTGTTGCAAGTTCAGGGCATCAATAGGGATGGTACTCAAATAAGAAACCATTACAATGACACCGTCAAGAAATTAAAAGCTTGGGAATAGCTTATAGGCCAGACGGGTGTTGGTGTGAACCCTATTACTGGAGCTGTGACAGTGACTGATTATACTTGGGAGAAATTTCTGAAGGTATAATATGCTTTGTACATAAGTACTGTCATGACATTCATGTTTATGTGCTTTTTAAAATAATGTGTTTCACTGGGTGTGCAGAAATAGGGGGGAAGATTTAGAAATTTTCGTGACAGAGTTCCCCCAAATCTAGACAAGAATAAAGCAGTGGTGCATGGCACGCATGCAACTAGGGACTTTAGCTTCTCCCCGGCAATGGGTTCTTCCGGTAGTGAACGATGTCTAGCTCAGCAGGATTTGGCAGTGGATTTGGAAGAGCATGTGGGTGATAGTGATGAGGCGGAGGATGATGAGCACAACGAGCAGATGGAAGTGAGTGCTGGGGCGGAAAGTGAGTGCTGGGGCGGAAGTTTAGGTGACAGATGGCGGCTGAGGGAAGAATTGGATTCCGAAGTTCATAATGCTCTTGCACTGATGCGCGTGAGAGCGGAGACCAGACTTAACCCACCCATCTATTTATGAAAAGGTTCTTACAAAGTTAAGGGAGCATCCTGGGGTTGCTGCCAAAGGACCAGATTTCATATTCACTGTGATGGAATATATTAGACGTGAGCAGGACTTTGAGTACTTTGTCATTTTCAATGATGATGATATTACCAGATACTTACGAGTTCGAGGGTTGCGGGATGTTTGACTGTAGTGATTTGCTGATTTATGAGTTGGGTTCTCAGTTGACATGTTTTATGAATGACTTAACATTTACATTTGTTGTATGAATGCAGTGAGCACGATTAGTTGTCGTGGTGGTTTGTGTAACTGCATTGTTATTTTATGGCCAGCAGTTTGGAATTGTTAGTTGTCGTCCAATGATGAATCTATTTGTTTCCATTTCTCTCTAATGATTTTATGCTTGTACATCATGTAGAATGGACGAGGAAGAAGATTGTGCTGTGGACACTCTTGTCTTGCACACGCTCGTACGAAGTTGTTCACCGCAACGTACAGCTTCACCCCCGAGACTACCAAGGATGATTGGTGGGGAAAGTGGCGGGTCATTCATACATCGAGTGTTGAATAGTACTAGGATAGATTTTTATTAGCAATTGTTGTGGCTCGACCGAGATGCTTTTATACATCTGGTTAACATCATAATAGAAAGGCGCGCTATAGATGAGGGACATTTTATTAAAGTAGCTAAAATCGTTGCCCTAATCTTATATATTTTTGTAAGAGGTGCAAGCTACCGTGATGTGCAGATCCGATTTCGGCATTCACCGTCAACTATAAGCACCTATCATAACCAAGTCTTGGAAACTTTAGTTACATTATCTGCTGATATCGTAAGATCATACCACAGTCAGGATGAAGTGGCCCCAGAAATTGCGCAGAAGCTGGGGTTCTACTGGCTGTATTTCATGGTACGTTGGCAACTATCACAAAAATGTACGTAATGTATATGATCATCCATTGTTTACAACTGACAGCAAAATTTGTGCATTATTATGTAGGACTGTGTTGGAGCATTAGATGGGACCCATATTCAATGCAGAATTGCAGATGACATAGGCCAACGTTATCGAAATCATAAAGGGGATAAGACTTGGAATGTTCTGATGGTCGTTTCATTTGACGGCATGATTACGTATGTCAATGCTGGCTGGGAGGGCAGCTCCCATGATCTACCAGTACTACAACATAGCATAGTTGAGCCGAAGTTCGACTTCCCTCATCCATCTCCAGGTACCCTCGGTTCTTGGTATAATATGTGTTCAGTATTGTCTCCGACAATACGGTCATCATTGAATGATATGTTGTCTATACGTGGTTAGGGAGGTACTATTTGGTGGATTCCGCATATCCAAATACGATTGGGTACTTAGCACCTTATAAAAAGAGCGGTGTTTGGTACCACATTCCCGAGTTCAGCAGAGGTCGTCAATGCAGCGTTGCCAGACGAGGGATGAAAGAGGAGTTCAACTATCGCCATTCTTGTTTGCGGGGGATGGTTGAGCAAACTTTCGGGAAGATGAAGGCTACATGGAAGATATTAGATGACAGGATGCCCCAAGTAACATTACAAAAACAGATTCAGATAATAATTGCAGTTTGCACCCTCCATAACTTTATTCGTCTCCATCGACATGGCATCTAAATATCACCAAGGCCGCCCTCTACTGTAGCAGAACATGATGATACGTTCCTTGATTCGAATGCAAAACAATTCATGAACCAATTTAGGGATCAACTAGCTACTGATGTGTAGGAGTCTGCTGCGACCTGATATGTGCAATATGTATGGCCTTACAATGCCAATTTCGTTAATGTTGCAACATGTGTTTGTTTGTAATAGTACAATTTTATTACTGTCTAATGAATATTCGGTTTCACATGAAATTAATTATATTATTGCATCAATTTCTACCGCCAACAACAAATGTTCATCTGACAACGTAAACTATTACCAGTACTTTGACAACCGTTACCATTTATAACATCCACTAGTTCTATCGCAAACACCAAATAAAAACATCTGCAGTTTGTGTCACGATTTACGATGACCGGAAAATAATGTATTATATATACCACAACAACAACCCGCGTGTTTGTGACGTATAACAACAAATGGGGACTCAACGCAAAACCATTTCTAACCATTTGTTCCATTTAAAAATTAAACTTAAAACATCTATCACTCACGAATAACTAAAATTTACTTATCAACGTAGAAATGTAAAGAATACCAAAAATACCATTTCTTTGTATTTATTTTTATCTTTCTTTTTATGTTGTTGTATTTTTTTGTTTTTCAATTTTTTTTTCCAGAAAAACAACCAACGGAAAATTTCAAAAAAATTAAAATAAAAAAATACATACAAAAAATTAAAACATAAGAACATAAAAAATAAATACAAAAAAATAAAAAAATTAAAACTAACAAAATTTAACAAATTTAAGAAAAATAAAAAATAATAAAACCAAAAAATTTAAAAATTTAAAAATTTTAAAAAATAAAAATTAAAAAATAAAAAACAAAAATAAAAAATTTAAAAAGTATAAAAAAATTGAAAAATGAAAAATAAAAATAAAAAATAAAAAATGAAAAAATGAAAAATAAACAATATAAATATAAAAAATAAAAAATAAAAGATAACAAACAAAATAATAAAAATACAAAAATCCAAAAGTAGAAAAATAAACAAAATAAAAAAGAACAAGAAAGAACAAACAAAAATAAAATAATTTCATCATCATTAATTATTATCACAATAAAATTATTACATTATAAAACAAACAAATATTAATAACCAATACTTCAACTACATTCAACTTTTACCCACACTCACCCACTCCTTTCCCCCCTTTCCGACACCCTCTTAACATCCCCTATTTCCCAACGAAAAGGACAGGGCTACATAAATAACTTTATGTACAATTTATGGCACAAATTACAAATATTCCAATAACATCTTCAGATGAAATACAACTCTTCATAATTGGTATTAGACTATAGACATATAATTACATTAATTATAAGAGTTTTTAAACTATACAAAATAGTAATTATAGGTACATGTGGGTGAAAGTGGGTGAAAGTGGGGGAGAGTGAAAAGGAGTGGTATTTTTGTTTAAGTGTGGGAAAGAGTAGGAAGGGGGGGAAGGAGTTGGTGCGTGTGGGAAGAAGTGGGTGGGGTGCATTTCCCACTGAAAAGAATAGGGTCGTAATTTACTATATGCTTGACAAGACTCTTAAATGCTTCAGCACGAAAAATGCAATGTGCACAGAACAATCAAGAGGACTTTATATGGGTTATAATATGGGCTAGAAGGGTTAAGGAAAATGAGTGAACAAATGTATTTGGGACAATGTAGAGCTACTTAGCCAAGTGACTAGGGAGTAACCAATCAAAGGACCAATTAACCAACAAGTTCACCGACACTCCAAACTCCAACAATTCAATGAACGCTCCCCACGAATCAAGTAGGAAATGAGTTAATCAAGAAAGAAATACAAGCTACTTATGTATCCAATGCTAATCATTAAGTCATTTTCTTTTTTTTTTGGCCTTTTTCATTTGCTTTTCTCTTTTTTTATTTTTCTTCTACAACATAACTTTTTGATTCTTCTTTTTTTTCTTTTTGATTTTTTTTAGGAAATGAAACAAAAATTATAATTATTGAAAGGCATAGGATCACTAACGACCAACTCACAATCTAATATATATTTATATGTATACACAACCCAAACAAGAGGAAATCAAAGTAGATGCTCAATGTCATCAATCCCTCAGTAAACCAACATACCAAAGCTATCTTAAACTCAATTATCCTCAAAACCACCCACTATATACATGAAGTAATATCCATAGACTTGGCTTAAAGGTAGAAATATATGTTTGGCCAAGGGCTAATATGAAGGGATCACAACAAAGAAAGATATAAGCTCATAGGGGCTAGCAAAGGGGAAAAAACATGCAATACAAGCGTAGGCTATTTGGCTATGTGGCTACAATGATCAAAGAAAGAAATGCCTCTATCATATCATCAAATATGCACATGCTAATGTGGTTTTGAACAAGAATCTAGGCAAGTTCTAGAGATGTAGCATGGAAGAGTCACACACATGAAAGAATTATAAGACTAAATACAATGAATTAGCCTAAATCGAGCTCAATATCTTACAGGACATCTACCAAAGTTTCATTAAGCCCATAAAATGACTCCTATGTACCAAAATTAGTGCTAAAGACTCTAAGGGGTAACGAAGTTCTCAAACAAGACAAGGGTCAAAACAAAAAATATTTAAAAAACTTTCAAAAATTTTAGCACTAAAAGGTATTACACATCAAAGTTTAGTCAAGCTCATGAAAGCTATCTTGCCTAAACAAAAGCATCATTCAAGGTTATCTCAAACAAATCCACGCCATCCCTACATGCAATCCTATATACAAACCTAAAAATCAACTAAATGCAAAATATTGATGCAAACAAAAAAGAAACCTAAAACTATATGCAAACTAATAATCGAAATAGAAAATATAGAAACTACCTTTCCCCCATACTCAAATAAAACATTGTTATTCAAGTAAAGAAACTTAGAGAAGGAGAATAAAAGAAAACAATCTCACCAGGTTAGGTACAGAGTGCACCTAAGCTATGCGGCCTCGTAACAATTGGGGCACATGGAGCATCAGCCACTCCATCACGATGTCAAGACTCAGTCCTTTAAATCAGACATCGTTAAGGCACATAGAAGCTTGTCAAACTCCTTAGCATAGAGTTTCCAAGCGTGGTAATAAGAGAGCATGAAAATAATCATAACAAAGAAAGTTAGTGCTCTCTTTAACAAAGCTAAAGCCATTGAAAAATCAAAAGAAAGCAAAGAAGGGGTTCCACATGATTTTTCTAGGCTTGTCCACTAGAAATATGCAATACGGGTCAAGGGAGGCATCATTCCCACAAAAGTGTCCTAGGGAAAGAAAATGATAAGAAAATGATCAACATTTCCACCAAGCATATTAAACATTTTATTCACACGGTCCAAGTCAACATTAGAATCACAAATCTTGCGATTATCAATGGGCGCATCTGAAGAATACTTGAGGGAAATAGAGGATTGGGAAGACATAGGGGAAACATGGGTATGATCAAGGGGATTGGGGAAAGCATAATTAAAATAAAGGCTAGAAGAGTTCTCATGCACACATCATAACGACACCCCTTAAACGGGTGCTAACTAGATTATGCACCTTATCAAAAGTATCTTCTGCCTCAAAACATGCATTAGCAACATCCAACGTAGCAATAAACCCAAAAGGTTCACTTACCTCTAGCCTTATGGACTAAGCTAAAGGAAAGGATGAATCAGGTAAGGTCTAGACAACATCAATATTGTCCCAAGTGATACAAAGTCAGGTTGAGCATAGCATGCGTAAGAAGGACACGAATTTATATAATGGTCAGAAGAATTACACAAATCACACCAAAAGGAGCATAATACGATCTAGAATAAGATGCACAAGGATTAAAAAATGAATATCTAGAAACACAACTAGCCTTCTCAAATTTATATGAATCCCAAGCAATCCACTCAAGCAAATAACATACATCATCAATATTTTTGTCATGAAAAATTCCAATACTCTAAAAGAGTGCGGTTTTACTATTCACACCCTCATCAGCAATGTTAAAAATTTTTCATTGACCCACGCAATAACCACATTGAGCAAGAAAAACATTTAAACGCTTAAAATACCTCCAAAATAATTCATGCTCGAATTGGGGAAAATGGAAAACTGCCATTGTTGTTTCTTATATTTTATTTTATTTTTTATTTTTTATTTTTTTCGATTTGTTTTCTAAAGAAAAAGAAAATGCTTAGACAAACCTATTGAGAAAAACCCAATATTTGACGTTAGTTCCCTGGCAACGGTGGCAAAAACTTGATAGGCCCGCAAGCGCACGGTGGTATTGTAGCAAATCAAGGTTGATCCCACAAACTGGGTTGATCTATTAGGCTATATTATCTCAAGATATGCTAAGCAAATTACCATGAGAGATTGAAATTAAACTAATCTACTACATAATCTAATGGATAAATATCCACGGAATTAAGTCAACCAATGAATTACCTGGTTCAAGAATAGATGAAGCACTCTTTCTTTAATTAAGAAATTCCAAGACCGATAATCGAGATATCACAACCCTCTTTCAAGGAGAAGCGAAATACCCAAATCAAATCAATTATTAATTCTCATGGATTCTTAATTAGTCTAGGTTCATTAGGCACACGATTATCATTTTAGGTCTCTTAATCGATAATTCTCTCTCAAGATATCACATAATCAAGCAAATTTGATGATTCTGACATCAAATTTCACCTTTCAATACTTCACCCAACATCCAATACAAGCAAGAAGGCGATCAAACTTCTTACAAGCAATTCAAATCCAAACTTGATGAAACAAACCCAACAATTCAAAAGCGCACCAAACAATCAATTTAAGAACATAGGCAAATGCAAGTTCAACATCAGTCCCAAGAATTAAAGCTACAAATTATCATGAAATACATAATTTAATCTATTAATCTCGAAAGCAATACATCTAAAGGAGAAAAGAGAGGAGAAGGGAAAGAATTGCTCAGCCCGAGCGCGTGCTTGAATCTGTTGATTTACCAACACGATCCAGCCTTCTCGTGAATCTCCCTCTTCTACTTACTCTCCCTCACCCTAAAACTGGAGTCTACTCATAACTAGATGGTGGAATTGAATGAAATCGGATGGTATATTCCCTCTTTAGCTGTTGATTATGTCTATATATAGTACCCCCCGTTCATTCTCAGCCATAAAAGTCAAGGAAAACAAACAGGTTAATAGTTATGTAGCTCACAACGGTTCGTGACAGGCACCACGATCTGATGATGGTCTTGGCTAGAACTGATTTTCTGCTCTTGTCTTGCTCCATGGGCGCAGCATCACATGGGTGTCCGTGAGGGAGTTAAAATACATCCAATAAGGGTCAAATGTTGGGTAAAAGGGGCTAAAATCCTGCAAAATATATCAAACAACCATACCTAAGCGTAAAACGGGAAAAAGAATATAAACTATAACACAAAGCACATAATCTTCCCTAAAAATGGAGGAAAATGACCCTAAAATAATATATAAGTTAAGCAGTTATCATGTCTCAAGATGTTATCTTTTATAAAAATAATTTTCTCTACCTAAAAGGGGAGGGGCACCTAATGGATAGGCCATCAAGACACCTGCCTTACCTTTAGACTATAGCCCATCAATTGCCTTAAATAGAATCCTAGCAAGAGAGAGCATGACTCACCTTGCCAATAGTTAGCCCATTGCAGCCCAGCCTACCTTCGCTCTTGTTGGGCCTGCGAAAATAAGAAGTGAGGGGCAGTTGACCCAAGGGAAGTTGAATCTGTAACATACACGACCTATGATGCCCATGCAGAGAGATTGAAGACCTCGAGTACGTCTTCATGAATATATGTGTCATACTATCACAGACCCTGACTCATTACGTCTCAATAAAATCTCTTTAGATACGTCCTATCCTTTGTCTCATTTTATTAACTATGATAAATTTTCATCCTTGCATTATCCCTTACTGAGTGTTGTTACTCACCACGATGAGCCCAAGTATTTTTCCCAAGCTGGTAGGGAAGAACGCTAGAGAGAAGCCATGAAGAAAGAAATATCAACTTTGGGGAACAACCAGACAAGAAAATACGCTACTTAAACCACTTGGAAAAAGCAGTCTTGGGTGCAAATGGTTGTATAAGATCAAATAAAATGCTAATGTTTCAATTGAATGCTTTAAAGCTAACTTGCCTACCATGGTTAACACCTAGGTTGAGGTAGAAGATTTCACTAAAACCTTCACTCATGCGCCCAAGATGGACACCATGTGATGTTCATTGACTCTCGTAGTTTCAAAAGATTAGAACCATATCATATGGACGTTTACAATGCTTTCCCACATGTAGATCTAGCGGAAGATATACATATATATATTATATATATATATATATATATATATATATATATATATATATATATTATATATATATATATATATATATATTATAGACCCATATATATACATACATCCACATACATACATACATACATATCAATCCATAATATTTAGATTATATATATTATATAGATAGATATATCTATTATATATATATATATATAGTAATGCACATATGACATCTATATATAAATTACACACAAGTCACACACACATATATATATATACATACATATATATATATGTATGTAATACACATGTATACATCATATGTCATATTGTATAAGACTATGATATAAATACATTGTGCATATTATATATATATATATATATTATATATATAAACTATATATATAATATCATTATTATTAATATATATATACATATACATGTATCATACATATATATACATATCTGTATACCATACATCCGGTGTACACACACACGACACACACACACACATATATGTATATATATACATGCATACTTACCTATACATACATATGTATATATAATACATATTATTGACATATATATGTTGC